>CM047885.1:16607218-16632218 GCA_026212405.1 Petrea volubilis | reverse complement strand
CATTTGGGTCCATTTTTCTCTCTAACATTAAGGTGTGATTCATTACTCCTAGGAGTTGTAAATATGAATGTTCCATCGATGAATTTATATTAGTTTTTCTGTCTCACCATTTGATGATTAGATGCCTCAAATAGTTTCAATGATCTCAACAATTATTCTTTAGGAATTTGTTGAGAGGGAGCCCTTAAGATTAGAAATTATGAGAAATCGTTTTGCCAAGAAGTCATAGTTCTCGGGAATCCAATTCCTGTGAAATCAATGGGATCTCAAAAAACTCCCAGCACTTTTCTTGTGCCTACTAATTGTGTAGACTGTCCCGTTGCTTGTTGTCTTTAGTTTGTATCATCATCCTGCCACTGTCTTATGTGAATCTGGAGTCTGTGAGCATGCTTTGTCATTGCCTGATTCATGAGCCCATGTATTCTCATATTTGTGCAATTTTAGCTATCAAAATGAGTCACTTTTTTTTTAGCATGTTTCAGAAGGCATGTTTGTCCCGATGATGTTATTGTGATTGCATGTTCTGCTATGCAGGCAGTGGAGATTGTTGTATCGCTCACCGTGTGTTTTCTGGCATACTGAGATCTGATGTCATGTGCACATCCTGTGGTTTCACATCCACAACATATGATCCGTGTGTGGACATCTCATTGGACTTGGAAACAAGTCATGTCGGTTCTGCAAAATCGTCGTCTACAAAATCCAATAATTCTGTCAATTGTGAAGACCCCAATGTGTCCACCTTGGTGGGATGTCTTGATCGTTTCACAAGACCAGAGAGATTGGGGTCTGACCAAAAATTCTTCTGCCAACAGTGTCAAGTGAGGCAAGAATCTCTCAAACAAATGTCTATAAGAAAGCTTCCTCTCGTTTCTTGCTTTCATATTAAACGGTTTGAGCATTCTCCAATACGTAAAATGTCAAGAAAAATAGACCGTTATTTGCAGTTCCCTCTTTCTTTGGACATGGCGCCTTACCTCTCGTCTTCCATTCTTAGAAGTAGGTATGGGAACAGAACCTTCCCGTTTGATGGGGATGAGCAAGATTCTTCCGGTGAATCTTCTTCACAGTTCGAGCTGTTTGCCGTTATCACACACTCAGGTAAGCTCGATGCTGGTCATTACGTGACTTACTTGAGATTAGGCAATCAGTGGTACAAGTGTGATGATGCTTGGATCACTCGAGTCGATGACAACATTGTTAGGGCCGCACAAGGGTACATGATGTTCTATGTGCAGAAAATGCTTTACTACAGAGCAAGTGAAAAGACAGGTGCTGCATGAGTTGCTTGTGAGGCAAAAATCAAATGCGTTTGAGCATAGTCCTGGTGCCTCATGCAATGCACTTCAATGAGTTTTCTAGAGGAACCAAGGCTAACGTATTTGCGGATCGACTTTGGTGAAGGCCATGCTGCTAGTTACAGCTTCCAGGTGCACGAGTGATCTTCTGATTGGTTGGACATTTTACAAGTCTCAATTGCTGAGGTCTGGCCCGCGCACTCACTGCAAGAAATTTTGGTAAACCCAGAGTTGTCGTACTACTTTCATGTGATCTGTTTCAATTCTTTCTTTTTCGCCATTGCTAATTTATTGTAGGTGATGGCTCTCTACAAAATATAGTTGGTATAAAGCTCAAAGGCTCTTAATCATACTTAGATTTGTGTTGGTGATCTACTGACTAACAACTCTCTAGCTTTATATTTATCCTCATCCTGCTTCGTTTATTGTTTGTGTGCGCGCGTGCACAATATAGTTTTAAACTATGTCTGCTGGAAAGACGCTCATTACTAGCATCTAGTTTGGTTTGGTTTGATATTCTTATCCGTATCTCGTTGAAAGCAACAGATAAATAAAGGCATATTTAATGTAATATTTTGTGAGGTGGTCCTGTGATCTCTTATTGTTCTAAATTCTGCTGCTTCTTTGGAAAGCTCATAAAGACTTAAAGATGAAGGTTGAGTTGGTTTTAGGTTGGATTTCATGCAAGTTTCAAAAAGACTTGAGGAAATATAGATTACAAGGGTTACATTGCTAATATTCTTACACGAAGAGTGTCTGTTCTGATTATATCCTCATACATCAGATTATTTTGTTGCTTGTATCTATAGTAAGCGATAGTGGAGTTTTTCATAGAAGGACCATTCCATACCCACATCAACATAACATGTTGGTGTTATTGAGGTAATGGATCGGAGGATTCTTATTTGAATTTGGTTTGATCGCACTCAATAAATCCCAAGGCAAGTGTGATTATGCTTCCACGTGATTGGTTATTCTTTTTTAGATATACACCAATTATACGACAAGTGTAATACATTCGTCATATGATTGGTTTTGGTGTGGTTGAATTTGATTTGGGCTAGAATGTCTTGTAAAAGTTTAGTAATGCAGCTAAAGAAAGCATAATCAAACGGAAGAAATTCTTTTGTACATTTGGTGTGAATACTACACATACAGAGTACACCAAAGGGTTCAAATTGTGTTACATCATTAATTTGCTTTAAAAGAATACCGATATGCAACATGATTTGAAACATTTGGTTCATATGTGGGGTTCGAATATCAAATTTATACAAGAATTTTTCCTCGAGGAGTAAAATGCTTTTTTTTCTTCGATCAGTAAGAATATATATAATGGGGGGCAAATTTGAAGATCTATTGCTTTCGTTTTACAATATCTGTCGTTTTGGTATTTTAATTTTCTGTCAAAGCATCTATCATATTACAAAACTAAGGCAAAGTTCATTTTTTTTTCCTTTCAAATTTACCTTTATAATTGTTAAATTTTTAATAGGGACAAAATTGTTAATTATGATATGTTCTTAAATACTTTTTAATTTGTATGAAAGAAAAAACCCTTAAATAACTGATTTTATAAAACGATGTTGAAAAGTTGAGGGTGCTTTGAAGCGTGTGGGTAGAAAAGTAATTTGACACCCTAAACTTGCCAAATCATTTCCCACTAATTGGGCATGTCACAATTCCCACCATTGAGGTGCAGGAAAGCATGTGATAGTCAGTGGGCTTCACAAAGGCATGCAGCACAGTTTAGTATGTTGGATAGCCATCATGTCCACAGCACTAATCCCTGGCAAACAGTTGTTTCCAATTTAGCTTCTTGGACGCCAATGTTACAATATTACAAAAAGTCGTTGGAGAAGTACTCTAAAATATATTTTTGATTTGACAATGCCATTAAATTTGAATCAAATAAAGTTAGGTGTAGGGTAGGGTTCCTATATCACTAAGCTCATTTGAGAATTCCACTTCCAACAACATTTCAAGAAGGTTTAACTATTTATTTAATTGTTCCGAGGTTGAATTCTATTATTTTTTTTTATTTTTTTTAAATAATAATTGTGTGTGTGTGTGCGCAGAGTTCTTATTGATATATATAGAATGTTTTAAATTAATTGTGTATATATATATATATATATATAATTATTTCTCTAATTAAGGGTACGTTTGGTGTTGTTTTTGAAAATAATTTTTGACTTTCAAATCATTACCAAAATATTTGTCCAAAATTCACACACACACACACACACACACACACACATATATATATATATATTAAAATTTATCGATATAATCATTTTAGATTATCATATCAATTAAAAGTGTATATATCTATATCTATCAATTATTATTTTTATAGATATATATACCTTTTTAATTATTATACCACCATATAATAAAATGTTATTGTATTTGCTAATAGATAAAAAACTTACATAAGACAACATTTATATTAAAAATTGTCTCCCCAAAAATAAAATCAAACATACTTTTATTTTCTATATATTCTTCCAATCGGCTACGAAAAGATATATGTTTTTTTCAAAATACTTATCTCGAAACACCCAAAGACAACACCGAACATAGCCTGAATTTCTCATAATCAGTTCAATTTTTATATAATTAAAGTAGTAGCAGGTTCTAAAAATTCTCGTATTCACTTGGTTTGAGCTTCATATTTTGCGACAATTGTGATTCATATGGTTAAAAAATTGATATACAAGTTATAACATAAATCTAGACCATTGATTGAGCAGACTTGTGAAGCCAAATATTGAGTTTATACAAGAATTTGTGAGTGGGCTCCATCTCGCTAGTATGGTTTTTTTTCCCTCCTTTTTTAGGTTATATTGGGTATTTTTTTAATTTCATTTTTTAATTTTAAAATTTATAGAAGTTGCTTTGCGTGTAATGGCATGAAACACGTTTTTCTTTTTTAATTGTTTTTGATTTATACAGAAAAAAGAGAAAAGACAAAATAAGAATTCTGATAAGGGTGTTTACGTAATTTCACATTTTGACTTAGGAGCCAGTAGTCTAAATTGGACGATTTTGAAGGCTCGAAATTGTTTCGAAGCATAGCTTCATTCATTCGCGGGTCTTATCCGATTGGAGATATCGCTGAAACCCCAAAAATCCCTTTTTCTTCTTCTTTAATGTTGTCCCAAATATTCATCAATTATCACCCAACAATTAATTTTTAATTTCCCTGTCTGTTGAGCGCTCTGTAATTCAGAAAATTTGACGAATTGCGAATGGGGTAGGTGAATTGGGAAAAATCCGTTTGATTTTCAAATTTTTGTGTTTGTTTGACCGCATTGGAGTACTGAATCTCTCTGATTGGAGGTGCCGAGACTCATTTTTAATCAGGTAAAAATGTCAAGAACCCACTAATTTGGTATTGTTAATTGTTTCGATTGAAAAGGGAAGAAACCAGTTCCATTGTTCTGTTTTTGTGCTGGATTATTGTGTAGTTTGTAGTTAAATTCAAAACTATGATGTTGTTTACAGACAAATTTTTATGCTGTTCTGCCAACAGGGTCAGGGTGTTTGAAGTTGTGTTGTTATGTTATCACTGTATTTGAGTTTCACGGAGCTAATTCATTTTCCTAATTAAGGAACTTGGCTGAAAGTTGTGAGTTATTAGATGAAAAGGGACTGCAATCGGGTAATGGCTCAGGCATGTTTCATGTTGAAATTGCAATATTAATCTGTAGTGGTGTAAGTTTGGTGAAGTGAAATGTTAAAAAATCTGGGGTCCTTGATGTATTTTCACAAAGTGAACTGCATGGATTTCCAATAGAAAAATCTTGATGGAGATTCCATCTTTTGTGAGACTGTGAAGAATACTTGGCCTCATTATGGCAAAGACGTCAGGCATGGTCCATAACATGGCTTTTGTAGACCTTGAGGACGCTTCTTTCATGATAGACATTGATTTTAATTTAGACTGCATATGTGAGGTTTATCTGCAAGCCTTTCCATTTAGAGCAGCTGACTTATCGACCATGGTTGTCTGCTGCCGGTGATTGTTAGACGAGAAAATATTGTAGTGTATTATTTAATAAATCCTATCTTCTTTGTATAGAGAATAGGTGAAGACGAGACAAAAGATGTACCTAAATTAACTAACTGGAGAGAAGGTAAAGTATTCTTGTCGACATACTAATTGATTTCCTATGCATACGAAATCTAATCAAACATTCTGACGTATATCCTAGCACTCTTCCTCAAGCAGCATGCATTAGAATCATGCTCCTTATTACATAAGAAAAAGCACAAAGCCAAAAAAGAAGGATATTCTAACACGTTAAAACACCCTAGCTGTATCCGTTGGAGGGAGATGGATAGTAGCATGTGACACATGTAGCACGTTAAGCTTCCGTATTGGAGTTGAATCAGAAGCCTTTAACTTTGAAGGCTTAAGTCTGCCAATTTAATTAACATCAACGCCAACTTTCATTATAAACCTCCTTTTCTTATATCAGTTCGATAGTCTTCACCTGAAAGCTAAAGGTTGGAAATTGTTGGATTTCATATTCTAAGTGATCATTAGAAGAAAAGATACACAAGAATAAATTTAGTAGGTGTTCTCAAGTTAGCCTGCTAGACAGATACACTGCAGCTCGTCAAGGGTGATAATTTTAACAGGTTAAACTTCTATTTGGATAACCTCCTTAAAAGAATCATCTAGACATCTTTTGGGCATCCTTTTCTTGTTTCATTTTAACTGGTTGGCTTGTTTACATTATTATTCAACTTGCCTTGCTGCATAATATATAATGCTTGGCCTGGTTAATTTATGGTTTTCCTCACGCCTTTAGCTGCACCTGGCAAAATGTCATTCCAACTTATGACATTTGAAGTATATCAAAAGAACTAATTTCCTTTAATCACAGGCAGATACCATGACAAGCATTAAGGATTGGGTTTTCTCTCAAATGATATCAAAGACAGTAGGATCAACAAGACCACTGTCAGCATCAGAAAGGTTTTTGTCGCAGGACTCTCAGAATGAAGAGCTTGGAAGCAGAGGTATCACCTTACCTTTCATTATCATGATAGCTGCTCTTTTTCTAAGTGTAATTCATACGAGAAATGGTAAAGTGTGGAACTATCCTTAAATTGACAGCATGCAATGTAATTTGGTGGTACAACGTCTGATGCTTTCCCCTGGGATGAAAAGTTCTCTGTGGTTTGGTTCATGGAGAGGTTGCCTGATTCTTTTATGTTTCTTCATGTACTCAGGTAGTGAGTTGTAGGAAGTCTAGAGAGATTATACCTGCTAATTGTTTTCTAGTGCATGAATGTTCGGAAACTGTCTAGAGTCTTTTAACTCATACTTTTAAGTGCCCTGGAACATTTTTCATTTAGAATATTGACATTTTACTGAAAAATTAAGTACTTAAAAGCAAAAAATAAATAAATAACTAAAATTTAAAATTAAAAAAAAAAAAAAAAAGCTTTACTGCTGGGTGAAGTTCTAGTTAGATGGTTTGATGACTTAAGTCTGAACATTGGAATATGTCCATGTCTAAGTCATGAAGATGGTGCAAAGAACATCTCATGTAATCCAGGAATCTAGTTAAATTCCACCGTGCAGCTCATCATGGTCCTATAATTCGTTTGTTAATTATCTTAAGAACAATGTGACCTTAACGGTCAATTCTTAATTGATTTATTTTGGGCTGGCTGCATGTTTGTATCTTATGTTGCCAATTGCAGTCCATCTTGTGGAACCCTTCAACTTGAGATACCATTCCAAGAGTACTGTCTTTGAGTCAGCGATTATGTGATGGCATGTAAACAGTAGTGCGCACTTGTTTTGCGGTGTGGGAATGCCATGCCGGAGAACCTATCTTACCTTTCAATAAACTAAGGGCAAAATTATTTTGCAATTTGAACTATGCCACCTAAGTTACTTTTTTTTTTAAATCGCTCTTTATCATCCAAATCACACAATTTTACACATGGCTATATATTGCCTTTGCTGGCTCAATATTTCTGTGGTGTTCAATCAAATGATGTGTCAGGAATCCATATCATGACAGTGTACCATTACAGTTGACCATTTGAACTATATGTAGTTTAAACATTGCAATGTTATGTGATGGAATACCTGCTGGAAAAGATAATATATGGCAATGTTCCCCTCTTAAAAAATGGAGAACCTATGGAAAATGTCACAGATGAGACCTATGTGTGTCTCCTGAAGTTATTGTTCTCAGTCTATTTGCTGTCCATTGAGAAATCATTTTTTGCGGCCATTGGCCAAAGTAGGCACCAGTTTCCAATTTGGTTAACTTCAGTATGCTTTGGATCTTATTTGTTTCTAGTAATGGAGGACATAGTATCTAAATCCAATTGAATGCCCTTTTTCCATTGGATTATCATTAAAACAATCTAATGTTGACTTCCTATTTCATAATTGGTAATAAGACTGGTAAAAATGGAATGAGTTGTTCATTCATTCATTTATTTATTTTTGTTGATTTCTGGGTTTATCTTTGAACTATTGATATATAATACTATATAGTCTGATATAAGCTGCGTACTATTTAACGCATCAGGTTTTACTCAAACCCATGCCAATTCATTTTCATGGGCAGATACTACTGAAACAGCGTACTCGTCTAGCGACATTCAGATAACTCAGAATCCCTTGTCACCACGGGTGGAATATTCTTCTGAATTTAATCTGAACACTGAAGAGAAGAATTCAGACCCTCTTGCGAAGGTGGAAGCTCTGCAAATTAAATTTTTGCGTCTTGTTCGACGACTTGGCCCCTTGCAAGATAGTCTTACCGTGGCAAAAGTTTTATATCGGATCCACCTGGCAACTCTTATACGAGCAGGGGAATCAGATCTAAAGAGAGCTAATCTCAAAAGTGATAGAGCTCGATTGATAGCTGCAAAGCAAGAAGAAGTTGATCTACCCAAGCTCGACTTTTCTCTCAGGATACTTGTTTTGGGAAGAACAGGTGTTGGCAAGAGTTCCACAATAAATTCCATACTCGGTGAATCAAAGGTAATTACAGATGCATTTCGTCCTGCTACTGATCACGTTCAAGAGATTGTGGGGACTGTGAATGGCATCAGAGTGTCTTTTATTGACACTCCTGGTCTGTTGCCTTCCTCAACGAATTCTGACACTAAAAACCGGAAAATCTTGCTCTCTGTCAAGCGATTTATTCGAAGATCACGTCCGGATGTTATCTTGTATTTCGAAAGGTTTGACTTGATTAACACAGGTTACTGTGATCTTCCATTACTGAAGCTTATTACCGACATTCTGGGCCCTGCAATTTGGTTCAGCACCAACATTGTCATGACTCATTGCTCTGCAGCCCTTCCTGAAGGTCAGAACGGGTATCCTGTGAGCTATGATTCTTATGTCAATTACTGCACACAAGTGGTGCAACAGCATATTCACCAGGCAATACTGGACACAATGCTTGAAAATCCGGTAATTTTGGTGGAGAATCATCCCTACTGTAAGGTGGATAACTCTGGGAAGAAGCTTCTCCCTAATGGACAGGTATGGATGTCCCAGTTCATGTTGTTGTGCATCTGCACCAAAATTCTTGGTGATGTCAACACGCTTTTGGAGTTTGAAGACAGTATGCAATTAGGGCTTTTGGGTAGTTCCCGGGTGCCTTCGTTGCCTCACATGCTTTCAGCATTTCTCAAACATCATATCAAACTACGTCTCGATGGAGCAGATAATGAAATTGATGAACTCTCTTTTTCTGACACGGAGGAAGAAGATGAATATGATCAATTACCTCCCATTCGCATTCTAACTAAAGCTCAGTTTCAGAAGTTGACCCCTTCTCAGAAAAAGGATTATCTTGATGAGTTGGATTACAGGGAGGCCCTTTATTTGAAGAAACAGCTGAAACAAGAACACCTCAGAAGACAGTATAAATACAATGATGTTATGGCCTCTGATGATAATAGTCCCGATAGTCATGAAGGACCTCCCGAGGCAATTGTTCTCCCGGATATGGCTATCCCTCCAAGTTTTGATTCAGGATAATCCTGTTCATAGATTTCGCTGCCTAGTTACAAATGATCAATTGCTTGCGAGACCCGTTCTGGATCCTCATGGATGGGATCATGATGTAGGCTTTGATGGGATCAACCTTGAGATAGCTGCAGAAATCAAGAAGAACGTAATCACCTGTGTTGCAGGACAAATGAGCAAGGACAAACAAGATTTCAGCGTTCAATGTGAATCAACAGCAGCTTTCATAGACCCTAGAGGGGGGCCGACATACAGTGTAGGCCTCGACGTCCAATCCGCTGGCAAGGAATTGATCTGCTCAGTTCGCAGTAATGCGAAGCTGAAGAATATCAAACATAACGTCACTGAGTGTGGTGTTTCTGTGACGTCTTTTGGGAATAAGTACTATTACAGTGCCAAGGTTGAAGACAGCATCTCAACTAAGAAGAGAATGAATTTTAAAATGAATGTTGGTGGGATAACAGGCGGTGGACAAGTGGCTTACGGTGGAAGTCTTGAAGCCACTTTAAAAGGGAAAGATTACCCAGTGAGAGACGAAAAAATGGGTCTGTCAATGTCAATCCTCTCTTTCAAGAAAGAGACGGTTTTGGGCGGAAATGTTGAGTCTAACTTCAGATTGAGTCGGGGCACAAGAATGTCGGTAAATGCCAATGTGAATAGCCGGAAAATGGGTCAAGTATGTGTAAAGATGAATAGCTCCGAGCACATGGAGATAGCTTTATTTGCTGTCATCTCTGTTTTGAGAAGCCTGTTGAGGAAAAAGTCGCACAACAGTATTAGCAGTAGAGAAACTCTGGAAACAGGATAGCATACAATGCTCATTGGTGATAATGATGTTTTGTCAGCGTAGAAATCAGTATTTTCAACCAGTGAGCACTAACTTTGTAATGTAAAAATGATTATCTGCGATGCTCATCAAGAAGATCGTAAAGCTTCGTGTTTGTTTGGCTGAAGAAGCTTCATTGAAGAACAGCGGGAGGATAGTGGCGCCTTTTTTTTTTTTTTGTTGGCTTCTATTTTGCAACCTGTTATGGGACAGTAAGATGGACAACACTCTGGGAAGCGTTGTTTGAAATACAGCAACAACATTTTCATGTTATTTTTCGAAATTTTCTTGTACGAGGAACATTGTTTTTGAGGGCAGCATCAGGTGCACCAGCTGCGAACAATGTGGAAATTCTGAGATTACAGTGAATGAAAATGTTAGTACTTTGAGATAGAGCACTAGAAGAAATGATAATAGAGGATTTGCAATATATGTTCGGATTTGGATTGCATAATTACTATGAAGAAAACGTGCTTCCATTTTCTCGGTGATAATTTAATCAGTTGTACCTGATATTGCCCATTGTCATATTTTATGGGATCGGCTTAGACTGAGTGACGATCTTCATTTATTTTACACCATTTTATATATGAATAGCATGATCATACGATAGTTAATTTGATCTCTTTGTATGGAGTTGGTTTTATGTCTTTTCTTTTTTGGGTTTTCGTTTTTTCCATTTATAGAAAGCTTGTAAAATACATTTCAATCAATCACATGGACACTTGAGTTCAAGAACAATTATAGTATAATCCATAACACTTGTTCAATACAAATAATCAAGAAATAATACAAATAAAATAGCTACTATATGAGAAAGCCCACATTCTAGGGAATCAAACCCCTGACTTCTTTGTACTAATGATATAATTTTTATTTAATAAATTGAAGTTGCTCATAATTAAAATAATTGTTTTTTATAAATAGTTAGTGCATAATCAAAAGAATTTGGAAAAAGAAAATGATAAATTTTAACCAAGACCAGCTCATGTGTATAGGTTGGATCATACTTGGAAAAGCAATTATCTAAGTTTGTGTTTGGATTGATAATCTGTCTTCTATCTATCTATATGTCTATCTATCTATTTTATTCTATATTATAAAAGTACGAATAACTCATTCGTATTTTATAGTTCTCCTTTTTTTTTCTATGAAAAACTAAAATAATCTTATATAAGCGATAGTAAATAATATTTATTCATAGTATTTTAGAAATTTAAAAATTAGGAGTTAGATTTCAAATTGAACACTACATGAAATAAATACCATAACTATGAATAAAGAGTTTGACTTTTAATTGTATTCTATAGTTTTAAATTTTTTGTCATACGAAAAATTAAATATTAGCGTTGTTGATGGAACCTCTTCAATCCATTATGTGTAAATACAATTTATTAAATAGATTATTCTTTTATAACAGTCTTGGTTATCAATTGTAAAATAGTTTCATGTTTTAATACCTTTAAATCCATTAGACCAATTTATTATGTCTTTCTCATTGTGATTAGTGGAATAATTCATGAAAAAGAAGAAATAGCAAGTCTGATAAAGAAAAATTACATATGCCACAAAAAGAAGTAGAAATAATAAAACCAAAAGACAGTTAGAAAGCATACGTGAACCAACTTAAGACAAATGATATAAAAGATTATGATTATTTATTATCATCTTAACATATGTACACATGAAAGAAAGAATTTTAGAAATTATAGTAACATATGTAATTTCAATCTGATTTTGATGTCATTCAAAGTTTACACATAAACAAAGTTTAATTAGTATATTTTCTTGATACACATTTAAAAGATATTTTAAACATACTTAAAATCAATAGTGAAGGAAAGAACTACTAGAAATACTTAAACAAAGAAAGATGGTAAATAGTTAGTTTTAAGTACATAATGATGTTAAATAATTGTAGATGTTAATAATAGTATATGTGCACAACTTTTTATTTGCAATTATTAAAAGTAAGTAAAAGCTAATATCAAGCAATGATATTTTTTTTCCTTAAAAAAATTAAGATATATATTTGATCTTTAAAAAACTTTCAATTATAATATTCTAAACCTTTGTTAGATTAATTTTAGTAGCTTGCTCAGAAAAAAGCTATTATCAAGACAAATTTATAAAGAATCAAAATAACCTCAAAAAATTATAGAGTGATATATACAATAATAATATAATAAAGTGACAAATTTCGTTAGTTTTTATTCATTCACAATCTATATCTGTATTATTATAAAAAATGTGAATAGCATAAGAGTTTCTAGAAAATTTTGATTGGACTAAATTATCCCTTAAGTATTATTGATTTTAATGGCAATTTAAAAATCTAATATTGCATTTGTCTCCTTAAAAAATTGATTCTCTTAATGGAAAACAAATACTAAAACACTTAATACACTAAAAACTCCAACTTAAATTATTATTTTTTTTTTCATTTTAAAAGCTACGAAAATAAGTTTATATAACATTCATATGCGTTTTTTAATTGCTCTGCTACACTCGAAATCAATTAAAATGAACAATACATGTACATTTTTTGTATGACAAAATGATATTCTTACAAAAAATCATATAATAAATGTTTGACATTTTACCTCTATTAGATTTTATTGGCTTTCTCACATTGTTTCCTGAAATAAATTAAAGATCCAATTCATTATTGAGATAATACGAGACACGTTATAAGGTTAAATATAATTTGCTTCCTCAATAACTTATATGCCTTATTCACACTTTGCGCAAAACGATGTAACATCTTTTTATATAAATTAAGCAACTTAGTCTATACCTGTACTATTATGAAAACCCAACTTCACTACCCCTTAGATAATATCAGTCTTAGCAACAATTAAATAAATCAATATTATTATTAAAGATGGTTTACTTATTTTAATAGTTGTTTGATAACATACTTGTATTTGTTTGTATTAAGCAAAGTCCTTTAAAATTTTATATTAATCAAATATTAATTAATGAAGTGTTGGTCTTTAATTAATTTCTATTATCCATTAAAAGTCAATGTACATACATCTATGTAGCTATATTTTATCATCCCATGTATTGTATTATATGTTTGTTATACTATATCACACAATGCCATATTATATCATATTATTAAGCTCAAATATTATATACGAGTTAATAAAGAAAACTCAAATATTAAGCTATATAGTTTTAACAGAGATCAAGATAAAATACATAAGATTAAATCACCAATGTTCATACACAATAAAAATCAGAAAACCATAATTATATTATAAAAATATATTACATATTAGATAGTTCTATAATAATAATCAAATTAAATTAATTCTAAATTACGTTATGTAAATATTAAATATTTTTGATAGAATAGTCTAATCCATAACTACTTTTTTTTATATAGTTTTAATAGGGATAGAGATAAAATCCATAAGATTAAATCGCCAATTACTCATACTGAAAATTAGAAAACCAAAATTATATTATTTATTAGATATTTCTCTAATGATAAACAAATTGAATTAATTCTGAATTACATTATGTAAATGTTAAATATTTTTGATTGGATATAATCTAATCCATAGCTAATTTTTCTTGGTAAGAAAAATAGGAATAGATTACATCCAATGGGATTCAAACCCACAATCTTTTAATTAGGAGTCAAATGCCTTATCCATCAAGCCATGAACACTTCTTCAATCTAGAATGATTGACATCTATATTATAAAAATGCGAATAACTCATTTGTTTTACATTTGTTCCCTTTTGTTTTTCAAAAAAATAAAATAAAATAACTTTATATAAGTGATAGTAAATAATATTTAGGGTTAATTGCAAATTTCGTCATCTACGTTTAACCTATTTTTGATTTTATCCTCTTCGTTTTGATTTTATTTATTTAGTCCTCTTCGTTTAAGAATTCTTCGATTTTAATCCTATTTTAGACCAAACTAATCGCCAGTGCTGACGTGGTATAGAATTTGACCGGAATCTAGTGACCAATGCTAACATGGCACATAAATATTGGGAATTTTGTAATTTTCCCTCCAATTTTGAACAAGTGGGATGCTTAGTTGGCAATGATTATAGAAAAATAAAGATGAAATCCACTTAATTAAGTACCTTATTTACAAATTAAAAAATGACCAAGGTAAAATTACATTCAAATTTAACTTTATAAAATTTATATATTTGTACATATTAATACACACACACACACACACACACACACATATATAATACAAATATATGTGTATACACATGCTTATATATGATGCGGTTGGATTTCGATCGACCACGTGGCGGAGTCTGGTACACTCCGGGTGAATGCTGGTGGCCCACCTATCCAAAAGGGAGGAGCACATGTGAAACTAGCCAGTTTTGCCCCAGCATAGGCTCTCTGACATTCAAGTTAGTTTGCGGTATGTGTTGGGGAAGGCGATGAACAGTAAATTACTATTCTTGCATGCAATATAGGAAATAAGCGTGAGATACCTCTTGGGGGAGAGTCTTTTGCTATTTCTATGAGAGGGGTCCCTTGACGTGACGTGGTTGATTGGGGTTGGTCAACTATTCTAACGTATGGGGTACAAGTGGACAGATTTTTTTTTTTTTTTTCACTTTTTGAACTACCAAGTGGAGGCTGACCTTGTCTCTCATTAATGGGGAATCAAATTCACATTTAATGTATATTTTGAGCATTTATGACTAATGATTGTATTTATGAGTCGACATTTAATGCGCTGGAGACCGATGGGATAGACCCATGTGCAGTAGGGGCGTGTTAGGTGGCGGTAGGTACAGGGCTTGTCAGCCGTGCCAGCTGGGTTTTGCTCATTGGCTATTGAGTTTGGCGAAGGCTAAGTGTAGGACTCATGCTCTTGATACAACTTTGTTCAAGGACACTTAATGCCTTTAAGCCACTTGTTCCCTTGCTCCACTTGCCCTGCAAAAGAGGTTTCAAGGGCCCGTAGAGGCCCCTTGTGGCTTTGGGGCCACGAACCACGGACTTAGTACTGAGGATAAACCTGAGGGCATTTCCCCTCTTGTGTGTTGCACTTCGATGCTCCCCATCTTTCATGCAAACGCACTCTCGAGGACAATAAGTCTCTCTGAGGGCATTGGTCCTTACATTTAGTGAGTTTTCTAGCTTAAAATCTCACGATTGAGGACAGCCCAGCTTACAACCACTATCGAGAACAACCTACTTGGTCGAGGGCTTTGTTAGACCCATACTTGGGATCTAAACATGTTTACCTCTGCCGACGTGTCTGGCTGAGGTGGTGCTTGGCACATCAATATATATAAAGATATGCACACATATATACATATATATACATGCGCACAAATATATGCATACATATAGTGTGTGTGTGTGTATTTACACACACACAGATGGGAAAAATCGGGGGAAGGAGGGGGAGGGGGAGGGGGAGGGAAGAAGAAGGGTGAAGTCAGGGGAGGGGCACGAGAAGTGGGGAGAATTGGGGGAGTTAGGGGAGAGGATAGGGGTTGGAGAGGGGGAGAGAGTGGGGAGAAATTGGGGAAAGGGGGGGGGGGGCAGGTTGGGGGATTGGGTTGCGCTGGAGAAAGGATGAGTTTTGGATTTGGAGGGGGGGGGGGGGGGGGGCAGGGAGGGGAGTTGGGGAAGAAGAATGGCTTGAGTTTTATGTGACAAGATAATATTGACATGTGCAATGTTAGGTTAAAAAAAAAGCGCCAACTAGATGTCCACCTCACCATAAATGATAGGAACATCACATATTCATGTGCCCCATCATCATTCGTGATTAATTTTGTTGAAAATAGGACTAAAATCGAAAATTTGATAAACGGGAGGACTAAATTAAAAAATTGAAACAAAGAGGCCAAAATTGAAATATGTCAAACTTAGAGGACAAAAAAGCAATTAACCCTAATATTTTCTTTGTAAGTGTTGTTTGTTGCTATATATGATGTATTATGAATTTAAAGCTCCAAGATACTGTTAAGAATTATCTATTTTATTATCTTATGATCGGCTTGAACATTGTATTCAATCATATGACAGGTTTACTATGAATTAGTTTTAATGTTGGTATTCTACATAGCAATGCTTCTGCTGAAGACATCGCTAGTGAATATTTATTTCAGAATGGGGTGGTCATACGAAGTATTGTCGAGATGCAAGTACTTTGTACGGTTACCTAGTGACACCTAATCGCATTAGTTTGTTTTAACGAATGGGCTGTTACAGATATACTCCCACTAAAATTATAAACGATTATAAAATGAAGATAACGGGAATATTATTGAAATAAAATAAAAGAAATAAAATAATTTTTGAAATTAGCATATGAATTCAACTTTTAGTTCAACAAGCATAACAAATCCTTTTCTAAATAATTTTTTTTTATGAAACACATGAATCATACATTTAAAAATGAAGGAAGAGTGCTAATGAAAAATTCTCTATTTTGAATATATTTAACTAATGAATCTCCTTTAAAGTACTTTAGTTTATTTTTCATCTTGTAAATAATACCATTACTAAAAAAAAGAAAAAAAATGTAATATACAAATACACATACATAATAAAAGGGAAAAAACTTTAAAAATTTATGTAACTACTTTATAATTGAAGGAAGTTGACGTTGTAATTGGCATTAAGCACCAAGATGAACTAATTAATTACATTACTTTCAATGCAAATATAGAGTCTATAAATATTCTTTTAAACAAATTAAAATGATATTTAATAGAAAACATTCGTTTAGTATTCTTATTTGGCAAGAAAATTACATTTAATGACTTTTATCAATATATAAAAAAAATTATGAATTAAATTATATAGTAATCATATTTATATATAACAAAAAACATTTTTCAAATGTGTAGTTCTTTTTATTATACATATTTATCACAATTATATTAATGAAATTCAATATTTAAGAAAATAAAGAAAATATTACTTGCTACGTGCAAAGCGCGTGAATTTTACTATTATATATATAAATACTCAAGCACAAGGATAAGGAATGAATCTCAACCAAAACAATCTTATCTATATTTTCCCTCCCTAAAAACCCTAGATTTTAGGAACGGATTTCACACATATAGTAGATAATCATAAAGATATGGAGGAGCTTTCTAATAGAGAAACAGAGAAATGGAAGATTAAATGGCACAATTTCAAGGAAGAGCTGAAGTATGCGAATTATATAGCAACACCGACGGTGACAGTATCAGTTTTGCAGTATCTATTGCAAGTTGTATCAGTAATGATGGTTGGACATCAACTCCATTTAATCTTCCATTTCTCTCTTTCTCTATTAGAAAGCTCCTCCATATCTTTATGATTATCTACTGTATGTATGAAATCAGTTCCTAAAATTTAGGATTTTTAGAGGGCGAAAATATAGATAAGATTCTTTTGGTCGAGAATCAGTCATTATCCCTGTGCTTTCTATCTATCTATATTATAAAAATACGAATAACTCATCCATATTTCATGCTTCTTATTTTTTTTTATGAAGACTAAAATAACTTCATATAAGTGATAGTAAATAATATTTGTTCATGGTATTTTAGTAATTTAAAAAATAGGAGTTTGATTTAAATTGAACACTGCATGAAATAAATACCACAACTACGAATAAAGAGTTTGACTTTTAATTGCATTCTATAGTATTAAATTTTTTGTCATTCAAAATTTAAATAAATAAAAAAGAGTTGGCAATCGATCCTCTTCAATCCGTTCAGTGTAGATACAATTTATTAAATAGATTATTCTTTTACAACACTCTTGGTTATCAATTGGAAAATAATTTCATGTTTTAATACGTTTAAATCCATTAGACCAATTTATTATGTCTTTCTCACTGTGATTAGTGGAATAATTCATGAAAAAGAAGAAATATAAAGTTTGTAGACAACATAAAATTTAAAAAAAGTACGAAAAACAATTAAGCTTATTGAGTATTGTGTTACCATTTATTAAAAACCTATTGTATCAAGACACAAGTAAATAATTGAAATATGCAATTAATATAGTTCAACATTACCCACATATGTCTTGTGTGAGTGTAAATAAAAGATGACTCTTTTTCAAAAAAAAAAAAAAGATGACTCATAAGTACAAAATTGTGATTATTTTAAACAAATTACTTCGAATTGGAAAAAGTAAATATAAGATCATATCATAAATAAATGATGATGTAGAAATAGAAAACTTAAAAACTATGTTAATCACAAAATAAATATAAAAAACTGCAATGACAAAATTATTATTGACAAACTTTGCATTGAATAAGAAATCAATTAGGAAAATTAAAAAACATAGAGCAAGTCTCATAAAGAAAGAAATACATATGCCACAAAAAGAAGTAGAAATATTAAAACCAAAAGATGGTTAAGGATATGATAGAACTTTAATTAAAGAGAAGGTTAGCAAGTTTTAGAAAAGAAAATATTAATAAAATATATTGCAAAGAATCTCACAATTTCTGCATTAATTTTATGAAAAATAAGTAGAAAGAATCTGCACATCTTTTTCATTTTTTGTGTGAAATAGTTATTCAAAAATTTGTATAGATAAACAAAAATTTAACAAACTAATTTGAATGTTATACAAGTGCAAATTTGAACTAATAGGTGATTATAAAATGTTAAACATAATAGTTTATAAATGATAATATGTTTTCGTTTCCTTTTTTTATTTTTAAGAAAATTTTCTAGCATGGTAGTGATTTGGTGTGTGTGTTGCTATATGAGGCAATTGAGAGGTGGAGGTGATCAAGATAGGGGTGAAAGCGGTAGTGGAGGTTGTTGTTTAAAGTAGTGGCTATAATATGAGAGGTGGATTTAATTGCAATGTTGGAGCAATGGTAGCGAAGACTGCGGTGACTATAATAATGTAGAGGTAAATGAAAATAATGAAGGATCAAAGAACATAGATATGATAATGGTGGTAAATATGGTGGAATAATATGATTAACCTAGATATCGACTTTACTCCATTAAAATCAATGGTAGTGGTAGTGGTAGTGGTGTTGTAATGGAAAATAGTAGTATGAAGTAGTAGAATCATAACCCTTCGGCATATATAGAATGTGATATATTCAGTAATATCTAATTTCCTATAATCTAGAAGGTTCACAAATATAATGAGGAGAGAGTTAAGCTATTCTATAGTTAATAAATGCAACACCGACATTTACACCAGTTAAAAATTAATTCGATCAAATTTTATTACAAGAAAGCATATGTGAACCAACTTTAGACATATGATATAAAAGATTATGATTATTCAATATCATCATAACATATGTACACATGAAAGAAATAATTTTAAAAATTATATTGACATATTTAATTTCAATATGATTTATCTTATTTAAAGTTTACACATATAAAAAGTTTAATTAGTATATTTTCTTGACAAACACTTAAAAGATATTTTAAACATACTTAAAATCAATAGTGAAGGAAAGAACTACTAGAAATATTTTAACAAAGAAAGGTGACAAATAGTTATAGCTATGTAAATATAAATATTAAATAATTGTATATATATGTTAATAGTAGTACATATGCATATCTTTTTATTTGCAAATACTAAAAGCAAGTAAAAGCTAATATCAAACACCCATAACTTTTTTTTTTACTTAAAAAAGAATTACGATATATATTTGATCTTGTAAAAAATTTCAATTATAAATTATAATAGTCTAAACCTTTTTTAGATTAATCTTAGTAGCTTGCACTTAAAAAACAGCTGTTGTCAAGAAAAATTTATAAAGAATCAAAATAACCATAAAAATTATTAGTGTGATACCTATAATAATAATATAATAAAGTTACCAATTTTAATCGTTTTTATTCATTCATAATATATATCTAATCTAAACTATTATAAAAGTGTGAAAGGAATTAGAGTTTTTTTGAAAATTTTGATTGGATTGAATTATCCCTCGAGTATTATTGATTTTAATGGCAATTAAAAAATTATAGATTACTTTTACCTCCTAGAAAATTAATTCTCCTAGTGGAATACAAATACTAAAACACTTAATACACTAAAGGCTCCAACTTAAAATATTAATTTTTTTAAATATAAAAAAACTACAAAGATAAGTATATGACATCCTTAGGCACTCTTTAATTGGTTTGTTGTACTCAAAATCAATTAAACGAACAATACATGTACATTTTCCATATGACAAAATGATATATATTCTCATAAGATTTTACCACCGTTAGATTTTAGTTATACTATATCATATAATTCCATAGTATATCATATTATTTTCTCAACTTTTTCAAGAATAGCAAAATAGAGAAATATAATATATGTATAAAATATCAATTCTCAACTTTTTCAAGAATATCAATTAATGTATAAAATACTATTATTTTGGTTCTTTAATAAATATATCATTATATTCGAACAAAAGTCGAAATTTAACAAATATAGAATTGAAAAATATAGTTATGAGACTTCCTAATAGGAGAAATATATGCATCAAAGGTTCGATTTTATAAAACTCTAGCAACATGAAAAAATGAACATATTTTTATATATAAGTTTGATGCGGGGCTTTTTTGGATCAACCACGTGGCGAAACTTTGATGCTCCGATTATGTTGCTGGTGGCCCACCTATCCAAAGGGAGAAGCGAACGTGAGACTAGCCGATTTTGCCACAACGTAAGCTCTTCGACGCTCAAGTCAACGATGTAAGCTAAGGATTGAAAACAAAGGGAAAGAAGAAGAAGATGAATAGTATTTTCTTTCGTTTCTTTTTTAGAATCATGAGTTGCCTACTTTTTGGGGACTGAAGACCTTTGTATATGAAAGATGCCTTGATATTGTAACAACCTGGTAAAAAAATTTCATTCTCTAAATTACGCATTATGAATTATGTGATAATTATTATGTAAATTTATGAGATTTCATGACTAAATGTGTAATTACACCACATGCCCTTTTAGCAATGTGATTATTTCTTTACTCCATAATTATTATAACTATTATTCTTATTTTCATTATTATTATTATCATCACCATCATCATTATTATTATTATTATGAGTATTATTTAAACTCTAGTATACTTATAATAATATCATATCACGAATACTATTCTTGAAATTTAACTCTATTTTATCATTATTTTCAAAAATATATACATACTTATTTTCAACATCATAAGATTATTCTACATATATAAAATAATTATATTATTTTATTTTATAATATCCAAAAATACATATATAGTTGTATATTTAATTACTTCTTCCATTATATTAACCTAACCATTTTATGTCACTTTCATAACATTAGTGGTGATAAAAATGGATACTTGGAATCTTTAATCCCTAGTATTATTATTAGAAAAATGTGCAATAACCTCTTCCACTAAGATATATTTGATAATTGACTATTTCTTCTACACCTATCTACATGTAAATATTTTCCTAAAACTATTATTCCCTTTTCAATTATAATTTCTTGTAGATATTTCCTTTTTTATATATAAAGATACAAATTATATTCAAGATACACACACACACACACACAAAAACAAATTTTGTTTTTAAAACATATGTATATATATACGAGAATATATATATATCTAGACTACATGATCAATTATAATCCATACCTTCATACATATATGTATATAGATACCTACAAACACACACACACACACACACATATATATTTATGTACGAAAATGTGTGTGTATATATATATATATTTATGTATTAACTAAATAATATCTTAGATATTTTCCTACAAAAATCTTCCAACATTTATTGGTGAATCTAGCAAATCCTATACTTGGAGCATTCTTAGAACTTAGAGTTTGAGTCACCATTTTAGACATACACCTCAACACAAATAGAGTACTAAGTAGGATAATTGCATTTAATGAAAATATCCTAGTTAGATCATGCATTAATTATGAAAAAATACCTTATTATATAATAATTTTGTGTCTTGAGCACTACACTATAAATAAGGGGGACGGGTTGTTCACAATTCACACCCAAACACACACAAAACCGGCACACACACACACACACTGCACTCTCAAATTTTCTCTCAAATCCCATTTTCCTACCTCTCCTATATTCTCCCATTTATATTATATACTTTCTAGTTACAAATATATATATATATATATATATATATATCAATATGCCTATTCATCTTCCAAAACTACTACCCTCCACCTTATAAAAACATTTGAAAAGGTAGAATTATTACCTTTCTCATAAGTAGTTAGGCAACATAATCTTCAATTATTTTCATAAAAAAAAGCTTTAACTTGGGTTTACCAAATAATGGTAAAATACCAATTAGTTGCCTATGTTCACATTTTTAAGATTTTATGCCTCAAATTATTTGTTAGACATGTTAATATCATGATAATTATTTTCATGCTATTATGCTTTTATAAATATACATGCATGAACATGATATGTTTATTTATACCTTAATGTAGCTCTTTAAAGATCTACGTGTTATGAGAAAATTATTTCTCAATTATGTGTTGGGCCCGAAATATTTTTGGAGTGGATGTGGCAGAGTTCCCCTGGAACATTCTATTGGAGATGCCAGTATTAAGTATTCCAACCCTCCATCTCCTAATCCCTCTTCATATGGATGGAGTGTTCCATGTGAGAGTGGGTCATAGGCTTTGACATATACCTTGGTTATGACCGCTAGTGTGACTCGATTTGGGATTAGTGGAATCATGGAGTGACTCGGTTGGATTGTTTGATCGTGGTGGGAGTTATAAGGTATTACATCAGAATATGTGACGAATAGGGAGTATTATGTGTTTTTAAGTGTTTATGCGCAATTTCACACATTTCACCTTATGTGACTGAGCAATAGTTATACTCAACGTGTTTGTTGACCATGTTTCACATGCTTATTTTAGATCAACCTAGACTGGATCGTCAAGAAAGCGGAACTGAGGAGTACTATGAAACTTTTACTTAGACTTGATAGGGGTTAATTATGATGTACCATGAAAACCGTTGTATTTTGTACTAAATATGCTATTTATGAACCTTAATATAGTATTGTATATCTTTTCCAGGTCGTGACAGATATGATATGGTTGATGGGGGTTAGTCATTTGATTGACATATGGAGTACATGTAAACATGTTTTTTGTCCTTTTTGCGTCCCCTAATGGTGGCTTGGCCTTACTTTTATTAATGGGACTTGACTTTTGTATTTAATGTATATCCTAAGAGGGAGCTTACTTTCATTAGGATATGATATGGGCCTTACTTTCATTAGGATTGCTTTTAAGAGGGAGCATTTATAGCACCTATGACTAAGAGATACCGTCTATACCCAATCAGTACTTGTTTGGTGGTAGTGGTTGTTCGTGCCTAACAAGGTTGTTGAAGGCTCTTGTTAGCATGCCAACTGCTATCCGGACCAAAAAACCATGTGGTATTTGCCCTTGAATAGGGATTTTTCCCTCGATGCTTCTCGTCTCTTTGACTCTTCTAGGCAGTTCATTGCGCCTAGGCCTTTGCCTAGTAAATTGAACCCCTCGAGGATCTTGTTAGACCCTCATTCGAGGACATTTTCCCTAGACTGGTATAGGGTAGACTTAGGGGGCAACTCCCTCCAGCAAGTTTCATCCTGCTCAGAGGTCTCCCTTTAGTTGCGTAACTTTATTAGAGGATAGCCTGTGATTTTGAGGACATTTGTCCCCACCCTTGTTACTATCCCCTATCGGTAGTGATGACGTGTCCAGAGTTAGAATCACTCCGAGTAACCAATCCACATTAAGGAATGAACTTGCACAACGTGGCAGCAAGAATGGGTAGTGTTCCACCGGTAAGAGACCCTCCACAATAAAATGAGGCCGAACAACATTATAGAGTTGACCATGCCGATCCAAAGCCAGAACGACTGAATATTGGAGGTAATCATCACCGTGGAAGATACACCAACGTTGATAGAGGAAAAAGAGTGGTGTTCGAATCCAGATGAGTACTCATGGAGAGAGAAGGGTCGGGTTCCAGGAATCATTCTGACTGGCTTGAAATCCCGTATACAATGCCATATGTGGTGGATAGACCCTAACCTGCCATCAATCGAAATGACAACATAACTGTGTCTTGACAAGAGATACAGGAAATGTTGCTGCGGGAACTAGCGAGGTATAAATGATCAGCCTCGCCACCCAGGTATTCTCGCCCCTATCCCCCACAAATTGACATGATTCCTTTTCCCCCTAGGTTTAGGGTCCCAATTTTTACTTTATTTAATGGGGATAGGTCACAAACTACGATCGAGCACATTGCTAAGTTCACCACGCAGTGTGGTGAAGTCGGAGAATGGATGGTAACCTAAAATTACATTTATTTTCGAATTCTTTAACTGGAGAAGCATTTTTTTGGAACATTAAATTAAAACCTGGGTCTGTTCTTGATTGGCCAACTATGGAGAGTCTTTTCCATAGTCATTTCTATCGATTACCCCCTGAGGTATCCATATCGGAATTGACCAATATAAGACAAATGCCTGGGGAGTCAGCCGAAGGATACATGGGGTGATTCATCCGGGCCAGGCACTTTTGCCCAGTGTTCATATCTAAAGAAAGTTATATAAGTTTGGCCATAGGAGGCATGAACCTCGAATTAAAAAAGAAAATATTTAGCCAACAATTCGCATTAATATTTGATTTAATCAAGCATATCACTGAATATGAAAAATTGGTAAGAGAAGAAAATCGAAGAGGTCACCACGGCAAGACCACTTTCTATCAAGTAGGCCTAGCTGAAGTTAATGGTGACCTGGTAAGTCGAAAAGGATCATGGGAGAACGAAGTGGGTCTTGCCTAA